>JALIZH010011664.1:7500-35408 GCA_030522465.1 Rhipicephalus appendiculatus | reverse complement strand
GAAGGAGTCATTGGTTGTGAGCGAAATAAAAAAATTGGCCGCGTATCTGCGTGCTTCGCTGCAAATGTCGTCGAAAGACGATAGTCTTGTGCCGACTGCACTGCATGAGCGGCATGAGTACCACAATTTAATAGCTGGGCTAGCCGCTGGGCTCGTTTTTCGGACGTTTTCCGGGCGCGCTTAGACGGACGCCGGCGTTTCTCCGCTGAAATTTGGTCGTCGGTCTCTTCTCTGCGTTCTCTGATCATGTCTTGTAGAGTGGGTCGTATTTCATCAAGCGGCCATATATGTTTTGCCTTGCCTGAGACAGCGCTCTTCTACGATGAATCAGCCGCATCTGGCTGGCATTGATAAAACAGAAGAGGACGCCATCTACAGCGCTACCGGGGAACATCGGCTTGTGTTGATGTTCCCCGGTAGCGCTGTAGATGGCGCTACCGTGTAGACCACAGCCAGGGACAGCGTCGAAGTTAAATCACTGGGCGGAGACTTGTTTTGTACACAGCAGCGCCGCGTAATAAACACTAGGATCTTTATAATTACGTATCTATAGATTTTGATTTAAAGGAACACTGTGAATAGTACTAAGGTATTGATGTTGTGCCTCAGGTATGCGTAATATTTGATTTTTAATTGCCCACGCTCACCCGTATGAACACTTGCTTCTTGGTCAAGATTGGAGGTCGTAAGGCAGGTGGTTAAAGTTTGGCCAGCTAGCTGAATCGTGTGACGTGCCGACAAACAGACAAACAGACAGACAGATAGACAGACAGACAGACCAAAATTTTTCCGTTTAGGTATCCCAAGAAAGACTATCGTCTTTAAAAATTCCACCATCTCCCGCTAAAGGGAACCATGTGTAGATGCGAAGCAGCGGGCGTTAACGCTTACACTGGCGGCGGCGTTGACGCTGGCGCTCATCGCAGCGTTGCACAGGAGAGAAACCTGGGGGGCGCAAAGCACGCAGTGATGGACCGGTGTTTCCTACTGGAACATGCCAATCGCTGCTAATGGGCAATGAGAGACAGAAGACGCCGACTGGACACAGAGACCCGCAGTCCGCTTTTAGTTAACCGCACGCTTCGAATTTTCATTTTTCAACAACGCACAGGAGAAATCTCCCACCGGCACTACCTTGCAGGTCAAGATGATGAAGTGTTGATTTTTGCATCATCATCATCATCATCATCATCAGCCTGTCTACGCCCACTGCAGGGCAAAGGCCTCTCCCATGTTTCGCCAATCAACCCGGTCCTGTGCTTTCTGCTGCCACGTTATACCTGCAAACTTCTTAATCTCATCTACCCACCTAATTTTCTGTCTCCCCCTCACGCGTTTGCCATCTCTTGGAATCCAGTCAGTTACCGTTAATAACCAGCGGTTATCCTGCCGACGTGCTACGTGCCCGGCCCATATCCATTTCTTCTTCTTGATTTCAACTATGATATCCTTAAACCCCGTTTGTTCCCTGACCCACTCTGCTCTCTTCCTGTCTCTTAAGGTTACACCTATCATTTTCCTTTCCATCGCTCGCTGCGTCGTCCTCAGTTTAAGTTGAACCCTCTTTGTAAGTCTCCAGGTTTCTGCTCCGTAGGTAAGTACCGGTAAGATGCAGCTGTTATATACCTTCCTCTTGAGGGATAGTGGTAGACTACCATTCATGATTTGATAATGCTTGCCAAATGAGCCCCATCCCATCCTTATTCTTCTAGTTATTTCACTCTCATGGTTCGGCTCAGCGGTTACTACCTGTCCTAAGTAGACGCACTCCTTTACAACTTCCAGTGTCTCGCCACCTATCGCAAAGCGCTGTTCTCTGCCAAGATTGTTCCACATTACTTTAGTTTTATGCATTTTTGCATGACTCGTGTTAAAGCCGACGCCGCTGAACGTCGACGGTCGACTTTCTTGTTTGATCAGGCGTCTAAGGATTTCACCTCGATGAGCGAGAAGGTGGTTTCACTGCGGTGTGTGGTCTGCAAGAAACAAGGCTTGCCGATAGTGTTCGCTCCTGCATTTCTGAATGCCGAATCAGCACCAATCAAACTGCAAAAAAAATGTTCTTCGCCCTTTATTGCTGTGTCATTGCTATTCCTTTTGTATTTGTATTTGTATTTGTATTTGTATTAACCAACTTGCATGAACCATGAGTCCGCAGTATTGAATAAACAAAAATAAAATTTAGAAAACATGCGCACATAAAATAAACGCAGGACGTTGGCTACTAGGAAACTTAAAGCGTAATGAAATGCACCAAAAGGCGACGATAGCGGCTGAAAACCTGCTCGCGCCTTTCCTATCGACGAAAAAGTAAAAAAAAAATAATAATAATTCTTCCACGCACCTCTCCCCTCCCCCCCTTGCCGACTCCGCTTTCCTCAACTTTCGATTACGACACGATGCGTAGGCGAGCTGAATTTTCAACGACTTTCCTCTAAGCCAGCGCGGTGTGTCTGCGTAATTTTCGTGTCCTCTCGGTGCACGCTATTGACCGACCTCCTCCGCTGAAATAGCGTTTAAAAAACGTGTTTTCTTTATTTTTTCCGCTGATTGCTCGCCGTTCGCATGCATAATTCCGTGAAGCTGTGCCCTATACTTACGGGAACATCGAATGACGGTTTTCTGTCTTTTTCTTTTTTTTTTTTTTGTACCCAAATGAAAGGTTCTTTTTTTTTTTTCTCGATTGCATCGCATTTTCTTTGTTTGTTTGCTTTGATAAGCTAATTGCGAAATTTGAGCTCTGTTTTCGGTAAGTGGCTCATGCTACGCACGGGCGGCTGAATTCGAGCGAAAAGTTGATTTAAAGCTCATCGCGTTTTGAATAGGGTGGGCAATATGTCGATGGGGCTGCTCGAGTTGCTGATTCAAGCGAACCACGGTTCAAATTTTTTTAGCGTTTTTTTTTGTTACGCTTTCTTTCTTTTTCGAGTGCGTTTTCTATACTGGCAATAACTTTTTGTAAAATTATGACACGCACTTTTTGGTGATCCAGATATGGCTTATAATATTATCGCCGTTTCGTAAAGCTACTTGTGCATTTACAGCCTCTTTGAAATCGTATCCACAGTCTATTTAATAGAGACTCTTTTTCTTTTTCTCTCGGAGCACTTTCTATAGTTCTCTATAGTTTTCTTCTTTAGTCTTTCCATAAGAGCCCTATAGAACTACTTCTATTCGTTTGTCAGACTGTTTTTTTACACGTTTTTCTAATAACCTGCAAAACTCGAACACGTGCTTCAAAAAGAAAATTAGCCTCCCGTGTACTCAGTGTGGATGAAAACTCGTTTTCATAAGCTTAGTGCCAGGCCGAAGCTTCATTAGCGTGAGACTAGGCTGAATGAACACTTCCAACCGGGACTCATTTGCCCCTATTTTACATACATTAGAATCCGTAGACCTGTTACGCATGCGAAAGCACCTTTGATATTACTTGACGCATAACGTACGGATGTTGGCCGCGTTAGTTAAAACTTTCCGAAAATCCTTCTTGAAAGCAGTTCAGTACTATCTTCAGTAAGAACTCCAAGGCGTTTACTAACGCCGTTTAACTGTGCATGTTTCTAGAGTGCATAAACACAGTGCTAAGTTTTTTTAACAGTATTGTTACGAACTTAAGTGACGTCAGGACTTCCTAACATATTGATTC
Organism: Rhipicephalus appendiculatus; assembly: GCA_030522465.1. Taxonomy (NCBI): domain Eukaryota; kingdom Metazoa; phylum Arthropoda; class Arachnida; order Ixodida; family Ixodidae; genus Rhipicephalus; species Rhipicephalus appendiculatus. The sequence goes on along the minus strand of JALIZH010011664.1, from coordinate 31,762 downwards.
GCTTAACTAATGATCTTTAGTGTAGTGACGTCGGCTTAACATACTGTTAGGCAGATGTGACAACACTAAATATTCAAGTTTAAAATTTTGCAATTAGAGCGTCTGTTCTGGTCAATAACTCGAAGGTTAATTAGTGATTGCTTTATAGGCAATTTTTTCTTAATAATTCCAGCTGCGTTACGTGCCGGAACCGCAATATGATTAGACACGCAGAGCTCTGAAAATTTCCACCACCTGGGGTTTTGTAACGTGCACCTATATACAAGTGCTCTGGCCTCCAGCGTTTCGCCTCCGTTGAAATGCGAGCGTCAAGGACGGGATCGAACTCGCACCTTTCGGTTCAACAGCCGAAAAATACTAAGCACTGTACAACCGCGACGGCTATCTGACTGTTTAATAACGCGATTGCGTAAAAGAGCTCGTTTCGCAGAAATTGTGTTGTCGGTGTTGGCGGTGTGTGTGGTTGCGAGCGAAAATTCCAGGTAGATGCAAATAAAGATAGAATCCGGAGGTAGTTCTGCACTTTGGCTTTCTTTGCGGCACCGTTTAGGTCTCCACCGAGAACAGAAGGCAGGCTAGCGATTGGGAAGGCGATAGTGTGCGCGCGTGCGTGTGTGCGTGCGGATATCGCTATCGCGTTGAACACTCGAAAGCGAAGCTTAAGGTTCCCCCAGTTTTTTTATTCTGCGGATTGCCGATCCGCAGATTCTGAAAAAATCTGCCGTAAGTTGCAAATAGTGAAATAAAATCGGAATATACTCACGAGGCAATATGTGATGCAATTACTGCAGCGATTGGTCAGCGCCACGAGGCAATATGTGATGCAAATACTGCAGTGATTAGTCAGCGCTGTCGTTCCAAACGTCTAAACGTTCGTCGTTTCTAAGCGTTCATGGCACTCTCGAGCTTTAGGCTCTACTGAGGCCTGATCACTGAACATCCTAAGCCTAATGTTCTGGTTACCACGGTGCTCTCACGAAAGACGAAAGACTGTAATCGAACTTCTACGACACGTTCGGAGGGTTGCTCAAGGGAATGCCCCCGTCCCCGCGAAAAAACATTTCTGCCTACGCCCCTGGTTGAATTTATTATATTGATACAACATACCATTTCCATAATTGTAAAGCTAGCTTTCCTGCGATGCAGTTAGACGCATGTTATCCGGTATTCTACACTACACTGGGCGAAAAGATGAAGCGAATAAAAGAATAAAGCATTTTCAGGGTACATGGGTGCCTGTCCGTTACACACCCACAAGTGATCGCTGAACCCGGTCCACATTAAAAATAGTATCAAAACGCAGGTTTATCTGGCCTCCGACGCGTAGGGCCGCGATCCATTAACTATACTCGGCGACAACTTTTCTTGGCACTGCAGCGAAGGCTGCAGAGCCAAATCGCGCGTATCCTACCGCTAATGAATGTAGTCCTACTATTGTGTCCTTATTTTCTACGTGAGATATGAAAAATACTGCCATCATTTTTTTCATGCAGCTCTTTGACACAGGACGTAGCTCACATCAGTAAGATATCCGTATTTGTTTTAATTTATAAGTTGTCGCTTTCCGTTTTTGAACGCGTGAGAAAGCCGCGCCTTTTACGTGTACCTCGAACGCCAAGCGGCGTCTGCGTCGATATGAAACGCTGATCGCGCACAGCCATCACTTTCTACAGCGGCACGGAACGCATGACATACCGGACTACTTCGCGTAGTAGTACATGTGCAGAAGCCCCGCCTCCGTAGCCTTCGCTCCAATACCAAGATAAGTTGTCGCCGAGTATAGACCCGTCGAGTAAGTTGCACATTCCATCGCACCTCTCCCGCCGTGATGCAACTTTACTGCGCCGCCTTTGGTTAGGAGTGGCTTTCTCGAAAGCACACTCCTTTCTCATAGGAATGGCGGACACCTCCAGATGCGACTCGTGCAACAGTGCCGAAACAATCCGCTGTGTTTCTGTAAGTGTTTTGTGAGCGAAGAAGGCAGCGTTCTACGCATTGCGCTGAACAAACTAGAAGACAGACCGTTTTCGGAAGAGAGGATTCTGTCAAAACTTCGTGAAAACAAGGACTCTCATATAGCACCGGCTTGAACCGTAGTTCGCACTCGCCGCAAGAAGGCGTCGTAATGCCCTTTCAATGTAGACGCGGGAAAACAGCTTGCTCGAACTTCATACCGATTCGTCTGAGCGATAGAATAGCGCGAAAATCTTCTTTGAAGCGTGCCCTCTTTCTTCCGCAAATAAATAAATAAATAAATAAAATAAATAACATTGTGCGAGTACTTTGGAACGACTATAGTATAGTCGCATCACTTAGGACGGCACTACCACTTTTCCACCCCCCCCCCCTCTCTCTCTCTGTTTGGTGCTCTCATTTTTTTTTTATCTCTCGTTCCAAGGATTGTTGAACAAAAAAAAAAATCCCGCCCCGAGACGGCTTTGAATTCGCGGTTCCTTTATGTTGAGCCGAACTTGGATCGAGCCTCATTTCTAATGCATGGGACTTCTGCGAACCATTGTTTGCAGACACATCCAAGCACTTACGCCAGTGAATCCTGTTTCGGTATCGGTGCAATGCGAACATCACTTTCTTTTTTTTTTACTGGTTGATATTTTTATGTTATGGAAATCGGGGATCTCTTCTTTTCTGGATGTACGCGTGCTATTCCAGTGGCAGCCATTTGATTTAAACAGCTTTAACATTCTTTTTTTTTTTTGTTTTTCCGTTTTGTTGTCATGACATCAGTTTTTAATAAAGTTATGTGGGGTTTTACATGCCAAAACCACGATATGATAATGAGGCGCGCCGTATTGGAGGGCTTCGGAAAATTCGACCATCTGGTGTTCTTTAACTTGCACTGACATCGCACAGTAGACTGACCTCTAGCATTTCACCTGCATCGAAAATAAGACCGCTGCGGCGGGGGTCGAACCCGTGACCTTCGTGTAAGCAACCCAGCACCGTAACCGCTACACCACCGTGGTGGACACGCCATCAGTTTTTTAAAGCTTGAAATAAGATTACCTACGTCAGTATACATTCGATCAGGTTGCCCTGCCAAGCATGGCAATCGCTTAGGCGGGCTCAGTTCTAAGCTGCAGTTCAATGTACAGTCGACATCAAACGTTTCTGGACCACGAGACACGTGAAAAAGCTGAATATTGCTGCTGTTTCGGTAGGCGACGTTGAATTTAAACTCCGAGCCGGTTTTAAAATGCGCTGACATGTACTGTGCAATTCGACTGAATACAGTCAGGAAAGGATGGAAATTTCAGTGTTCTCGGAGTCTAGTGGCCTCTAATTTTGACTCCAATTGTACATACATATTTACAATCGCGGACGTATTTACAGTCGCGACGGCTTTCTTCGTTGAATTTGGATGAATTTTATGACACCGCAATAATTACCAGAGACCGCTTTTTCTATAGGTTCTTCGCATGAAGAACTTCAATTCTGGCATTTCACATAACCACCTAATTCCACTAATAAAAATTTTGATTAGTTTACCTTTTTTAATTACTGTCCCAAATGATGTCTTTAACCATCTTAAGATGACTGCCGCTACAGGGAAAGCAATTCTGAAGGCCTCCATTCCTGCCTCTTCGGAGGAGGAAGCGGAAGAGGCGGCCATAGCCCTGGCCCTCACCATCCCTAATTCATCCGTTGTAGTAAGCGACTCCAAAACAGCCATATATAATTTCGGAGCGGGCAGGGTTTCTAAGCCAGCCCTTTCCCTGCTTTTGGCCCATCCCTTCGATCAAATTGTAGCACTAATCTGGACTCCCGCGCATGCGGGCCTTGCCGGGAACGAGGCGGCTCATGCCAGTGCCCGAGGATTTACAGTCCGTGCACAAGCATCCGATGGGTCGCAACTCGCTACGGGGGAGACGCCGTTTACAGCGCGGGATCGCCTTATTTCATTCCATGACATATGCACACACTACCGCTTAGAACGCTTAACCTTTCCGCCCCCTCATGCGCAAATCCCCGCGCAGGTGCGAAATTCTGTGGCGACAGCTGCAGACTCGCACCTTTCCTTCCCCCTTACCTCCTACACCACATTCATCCGTCCTGTTACCCTTCTCTCTCATGTAAATTCTGTGCCTCCTCCACAGCAGACTTAAATCACATCATGTGGCGCTGCCCTATGCACCCTCTTCCTGAAACGCCTAATTTCTAGTGAGGAGGAGTGAGAGGCTGCCTTGCGCAGCTCGAGGCCCGACATTCAGGAGACCATCCTGTAGTGGGCTGAGAAGGTAGAGGAGGACTACTTCAAGTGGTTCCTCCCCACAACCCTCTATCCTATTGCCCCCTTCCCTTTAACCAGGGGCAAATAAAGTTGTTCATTCATTCTGAAGGCCGTGAGCAAATATCATATTTTCTTGATTTTTGAGGATTTTGGACGCATTTTTTGAAACACCCGGCATAATGAAGAGGCAGTGCTATAGCATACCCTGCTTTGAAGGGTCACCGCGCTGGTACTAGTTTCTCTTCAGTCTTTTGCAGCGTATATAGCTAGCGAAGATAACCGGCAAAGCATGAATCCCTGCCCATAAAGCCTATTAGGCGTTCTTAATATCCTTTAAGTTAACCTCACCAAACGCAAAGTCTGAAGCACGAATCTTTTAACTGTGGTTGCCGAGTAATAGAAAGCTAGAGCAGAAGATACTCCGCTACATGCTAAATCTCAGCTCGTGATGAACACGGAGGCCGCACGTTTCACCTCGCTTGTTAATCGTGTGCTGGGAGTGCTTGGACGGTGATCTTTCTTTTTTCTTTTTTTGTTAACACGAAAGTGTTTTATGCCGGGGTCCAACACGATTTTCATGACGTATTTCCGTCACGGAAATACGTCAGCAAAATAAATTCGACCGTAAGGCAAAGAAAAAAAATGCCCCCCACCTCCCCGAAGGGAATCGTGAGGAAATGCGAATGCATTTCGCGCGCGCTTCACTCCATTTATATATGGTGGTTGTGGTTCGAAGACGGAAAAGGCGCCTAATTTCTGCAGCACGGTCGGGAGCACGGCGCAGCGCCTGTTTTTTTTTTTTCTTTTTTTTATCGCGGTAGCTCCGCTGAGCTCCCGCGATGCGAGCGCCCTCACGCGCCAGAGCGCTCCTCCTCTCCACTTTGCTAGGGGCGAGGATAAGCGCGCGCGCGCCCGCAGCTTTTGCTATGGGAGAGAGAGTGAGAGCGGAGAGATAACACCTGCCGGCGCGCGGACACCTCCTCAACCTATCCTCCTCCCCGCGGACAACGCCGGACAACGCCGCCTGACATAGCCCGACTAAGAAATGCATTCGCATTTAAAATGTTCCGTTGCCAGGAGTCGAACACACGACCGCTCCGTCCACGACGATGGCTGGCGGGCGTTTAACCCACTACGCCATAGCCACAGCCATGAAGGCTGCTACACCAACGCGCCTTTCATCTTTCTCACAGTGCTCTTGTTCGCAGGGTGGTGTCACCGTCTGGAAATGAAAGAGTCAAGTTTTGCGTAGCTTCCGCGATTAGCTCAGGCAACGCGCCGTTGCTACTACCGTCCCATTCGGCGCGTTTCCAATACAGGTGTAATTTTGTCAACGTTTTGACACACCGCGAGGAGGCGGCTTTAACCTCAAGCCTCGCTAAATTCAGGAGCTCTAAAGGCTCGCTCATAACATTCATCCATATTAAAATATAGCTCTCCGACGCTCGCCTTGTTGTCGCACCGCGTCAGGGTTGCCGTTGCTACTGTGCGCCACATTGGCTACTTTTGGACCCCGTTGGCGACGAAAATTTCCAGTCGGCGCCATGGCTCTTGTTTAAACTTGTGGTTTTACTTATGCAAAATGATTTTATTTATTCATCAATAGTAAAGACTATGTGGATAATACCGCTTCTGTTCTATTTGGCTAGAAATTCGGCGATAATATCAAATGACATGGCTACTTTTGGCGTGAGCTCTGGCGCTTTTTCATGTCCATCCAACGGCAACCTGTGCCGCGTTCCGCGCTCACCTTGTGGGAACACGGCGGGGCTTGAGGGAACACACGACGCTCGTTGCGTTTCTCCTCACGGTTCACGACGCTTTGAACGAGTGCATACCGAGTACCAGTGTTTATTATGTGCTTGTTGCTGCCTCCTTTGCGCGTGATTCATCATATGTGGTGTCCAAATATATGTTAACACCTTCCGCTGTCGCAAAGCTTAAATTATGATTATGAGTGATAGTCGTCGGGACGGAGACGCGCGGCTACGCGCTAACTTGCGTGGATCCACATCAAGCGGTACTGTATCTGGCAAACACCAATAGACATTGTACGAGCTCTCGTACATCAATGTACTATAAAAAAACCAGCTACTTCTGTGAAGACACGTTTCAATTTCGTGTTATACCGATTCCTATTGCTTAGGGATCATCCTTTTTTTTTTTTTGTTGCTCTTGGAGAGTATTCTTGAAGAAACAGGGATGTTTGTACACGAAGTACATTTTTCTTTTCATTAAGTAACCCAAGAAAGAAGCCCTCAATTTGTCGGAACGAAGAGTTTGGTCATGAAACTCTCTTCTGTTGTTGTTGTTGCTGTTGTTTGTTTATATTGGGCAATTCGTTCGGTCTTGATTAAAACTTCTGGTATCGATCAAGAAAAGCAATCTCTCAAGAAATACAGTAGCCGCTTTTAATCACCGCTTCCCTCTGCAAAAACGAGCGAGCGAGTCTGATGAACAACTCGTGAGTTTTGTAATGGAGGGGGTCGCGAAGGCCCGGATGTTTGTGACAGCCACCTACCACCCCCCCCCCCCTCCCTCCTTCACCAGGGTGCGCTAATGTGCCCTCCAGCGAACGGGATCCCCGATTGATCGGTTAAGGTCCTGCCCTCCGACACGCGGGGTCTGATGGTCTTACTTGTTGAAGAATATATATAATAATAATAACCACTCCACCTCTTCGAACCGACACGTCAGTTGCAGCGCCGCTTTTGAGATTATAGCGCTTCGACGTCACTCAAACTGCTTGAGCGCAATTATGCGCGTCGAAGAAGGAAGGAACCCTCCGAATTTCACCGAAGCTCTAAGCGTCAGAATGAGGGACGAATGTAAGTGGATCTCGGAACTGGGAGATGTAAATCCGACAGTTGTGGAATTGAAGCTTTTTGAAAGCGCATATTAAAACTTTGAGACGACGGCTGGGATTAGAGATAGATAGATAGATAGATAGATAGATAGATAGATAGATAGATAGATAGATAGATAGATAGATAGATAGATAGATAGATAGATAGATAGATAGATAGATAGATAGATAGATAGATAGATAGATAGATAGATAGATAGATAGATAGATAGATAGATAGATAGATAGATAGATAGATAGATAGATAGATAGATAGATAGATAGATAGATAGATAGATAGATAGATAGATAGATAGATAGATAGATAGATAGACATCCAATATCCTCTTAGAGGACGGATGTAGGGATAAGGTCTTCAGTTAATAGTATAAAGCCATTTACTTCTTCAAAATAGATTGGCTAATTGATTATGATGATGAACAGCGGGTATTTCTCTTTATTTTTTTAATAATTTATACAGAAACTCGTCAGTTTTTTACATATAGCTTTATCTCCTGACATATATATATATATATATATATATATATATATATATATATAGCTTTATCTTCTGACGAAATCTCAATTTTCTTAAATGGTGTCAGTTCGTAACAACGTGCTTAGCCTACAAGAGCCCTGTTGATTCGTTGATGTGGCTCACGAATAAGATGGCCCTTACGTTCTTGCCAGTAGCAACTAAGTGAGTGCGCATGTATGCGAGGCATAAAACAAAGGTTAAACTGGTTTGCTATCGCACCTCGCTTATCGTTGCCGTTATTGCCTCTAATTTTCATGAGAACACGATACTTCTATATGCAAATAGGTGCGTACTTTACGCTTGAACGTCCCATAGTCACTCTTAATGGTCTCTCACTCACGCCAGCACGTTTTCTCGTTTACCTTTGCGACTTGGAGCTCATGTAGTCGCAATGACATCTTTCTTCTAGTCCTTAATTTGAAATATTTTGCTCCTTCTTCCTTTCCTTCATATTCGAAATGAACGTGTATATTAAATAACGTATAAGTATTTGTGAGCGGTGCGGTGCCTGCCGTTTAAACAGCAGAGCCGTTTATAGTGGCCGTCAGTTCGTCCATCGTTCGCGAAAACTCGGCTTGGCTTTGGCTGGTATGTGCCACTAAAAGCGGACGTGTGCCAAGCAGCTCCTGGCATAGCCATCGATGCCTTGTAATGGCCGATTGGTAACCAATCAATACGTAATCGATAATCGATCAATCAGTAATACATACTAGAAAAAGTTTGGATCAACTTAGCCTGACCCGAAATGAATGATCGATTACATGTGATAACTAATCGATAGACAATCATTAACTAATCGATAATTGATCAATAACCAATGCGGTATCGAAAATTCTTGGATGAGCTTAGCCTGACCCAAGAAATGCATGAGTGATACGTTGTGATAGTCAACTGATAGCCAATGAACAATTGATTTTTAACTCATGAATACCACAAAATGATCGGTCGTGCTTACCTTAGCCATGTAAAGTGTACTAAAGTGTACTATTGTGTAGCAAGGGGTGGTAAAGGGAAGTGAGGGTGAGGAGGAAAGAAAAGAGGAAGGTCAACACCACCAGCTGTGCTTCTTCCTCGCTCTTCGCAGCACTCACAGAATTTCCTATAAATACACTAGAGGGAACTATGGCGCTAGTGTCTATGGGAGCTGCAACGCACGGCGCTTCAGGCAGCATGGGAATCATGGGTGGTACACAAATTTGCCTAGTCTTGCCTAGCCTTCGTTCTTTTGGCTGCTGTGGCCTGAATCCGCTTTGCCGCAATACGAAGTTCAGTTAAGGTTTAGCAGTTACGCTTCACCACCGTGACCTTTTTTAGGCTCACCGATTCAAATCGGCTCACGAAGTTCACAACGGTCCATTCTTTTATCTGAAACAGAACCAAAACGCAAGAATAAACAAAGCCACAAGTGCGTTCGAAGCCGCAAGCACGAAGCCTAGGCAAATTTGTGTACTACCCATCATTCCCATGGTGAACGATCGCAGCGCCAGAGTCCCCTCTAGTTAATTTTGGGAAACTCTATGGCAGCACTAATGCGTAGCTGCCCCAATCTCTCTAACTGCTACTTCTAATAGAACGCATAAAATGCACGACAGATGCTCACCGTAGCTTCGGCTTCATTGGGATCCCATGCCATTGACTCTTCTCTGAAACAGGGTGCAGTTCCCTTTGAGCGTATTGAAAAGCGTAATACCATTGCTTTCATCTATATTACCGAAGTGTCGCGGAAATTCAACATCGCATTTAAACTGAACTTGATTTAAGTGAACTACATGTTGAGTGTAACGCGCTCCCGCTAACGCCTTCTGTCGGGCTAGTCGCAGTTAGGAATAATTTTCAGGAACATAAAAGGACGCGGACAATAGAGTAATCATGTCCAGGTACACCAGTCTATGCTTATTTTCTTGTCCGTGTATCGATTTGCGATTAAGAACCATTCCTATCTAATGTGTGCCGTAGAGCTAGTCCTTTTTTTTTTTTTTTTGCCTATATATGAGGCAGTCCGGAGCGCTGTACAGACGACATTCGCACCGGAGCACTGTACAGACGACATTCGCACCGGTGATTAGGCTGTGTCGAAGGCGTCCATGAAATTGAATGATTGCATGAATGAATGAATGAATGAATGAATGAATGAAGGAAGGAATGTATGGACAAATGAATGGACGAATGAATGAACAGCTAGTGTAACAGCTGTACTGGCGGCGCTCTGAAATCTCTTATACATTTATTCGCAATCACCATCTCGATCGCTGTGGCAGCCTTGGCGCTAAGGTGCAGCGTTGCTGAGCTCTAGGTGTAATTATACTGGGGCGAAACGATAAAACGCCCGTGTACTTACATCTAGGTGCACGTTAAGGGGCCGCACCTGGTCAAAATTAATCCGCAATTCCGCGCAACACTTCTCTAAGGAAAAAAGAGTGTGTTTTACTCCTTTCGGTGCCTCCTGATATGCCACGTATATGACTATCTTTAAATATACACCTTAACTCTTTTTTGGGTGTAACGACTTTCGACGAGACTATAATGATCTCCAAAGAGATCTCCAGGTATCTCTAAAGAGAGTTAAATATATGTGGCCAGCCAGAACTCACAAGCAGGAGTCAAAGGACACTTCTGTTTCTTAGAGCGTTTGGCGTGCCTCAAAAAGTATACTGCTTTTGGAAGAGAAACACCCCAAATTTAATGAATGAACTAATTTATTTGGATGATCATCTTCAAGGCACTTCGTTGGAAACCAGGAGCATCATTCGATTCACAGATTTCTTTTTTTTTCTGCTTAGCTGACTTTCTTTTGAATTCCTTCGATCCCCGTTCACAGACTCGCGTCTCTTCTCAAATTTCATAAAATCACGTAAATTAAAGCGTTATAGGGAGGGTTTCGTGAACAGAAATAAACAGCCCCAGACCGGCTTCAATGCTGTTCATACAGCGCCAATACCACACTGCGTTTTCATCCGTCGGCTCCCACCTTTATGCCTCGAACGTAAATTAATGTAAGGAATGAAAACTCGCCGGTCTCTTAGTACTTTAATAAAGGTCAAACTCGCGCACCCAATCCAGCTTTAGTTTTGCGGCTCGCCGTATGCGCGTACTGCAGTTCCAACTCGCGCTCGTGGAAAAAAAAAAAAAAAAGGCTTATCTCTCCGGTAGCAGATGGGCCCTAAATTTTTTTCCCGTCTTTTCCGTCTCTTTCTGCCGAAACTACGGAGCCCCGCTGCACGGCCTGGAAAGCAGCCAACTTTAACAATTCACGCATTGCGGTTCGCTTTTTTGAGGTTATTCGGCTGTCCCTTTGGTTCTTTATTTTCCAACTTTTTATTTCACTCCGTAATTCGTCTTTTCGCACCAGCTACGCACTGAATTTTGCCTCGAAGCAGACCTCTTCATTTGCAGACTTGAATTCTCCGTTAGTACTTGTGAACATGTGTTGCTTTACTTGAAAATATTATGGCATGGCGTTTCTTTCTTTCTTTCTTTCTTTCTTTCTTTCTTTCTTTCTTTCTTTCTTTCTTTCTTTCTTTCTTTGTTTCTTTCTTTGTTTCTTTCCTTCTTTCTTTCCTTCTTTCTTTCTTTCTTTCTTTCTTTCTTTCTCTCTTTCTTTCCTTCTTTCTTTCTTTCTTTCTTTCTCTCTTTCTTTCCTTCTTTCTTTCTTTCTTTCTTTGTTTCTTTCCTTCTTTCTTTCTTTCTTTCTTTCTTTCTTTGTTTCTTTCTTTCTTTCTTTCTTTGTTTCTTTCCTTCTTTATTTCTTTCTTTCTTTCTTTCTTTGTTTCTTTCCTTCTTTATTTCTTTCTTTCTTTCTTTCTTTGTTTCTTTCTTTCTTTCTTTCTTTGTTTCTTTCCTTCTTTATTTCTTTCTTTCTTTCTTTCTTTGTTTCTTTCCTTCTTTCTTTTTTTCTTTCCTTCTTTCTTTCTTTCTTTCTTTCTTTGTTTCTTTCCTTCTTTATTTCTTTCTTTCTTTCTTTCTTTCTTTGTTTCTTTCTTTCTTTCTTTCTTTGTTTCTTTCCTTCTTTATTTATTTCTTTCTTTCTTTCTTTGTTTCTTTCCTTCTTTCTTTGTTTCTTTCCTTCTTTATTTCTTTCTTTCTTTCTTTCTTTGTTTCTTTCCTTCTTTATTTCTTTCTTTCTTTCTTTCTTTGTTTCTTTCTTTCTTTCTTTCTTTGTTTCTTTCCTTCTTTCTTTCTTTCTTTCTTTCTTTGTTTCTTTCTTTCTTTCTTTCTTTGTTTCTTTCCTTCTTTATTTCTTTCTTTCTTTCTTTCTTTGTTTCTTTCCTTCTTTCTTTGTTTCTTTCCTTCTTTCTTTCTTTCTTTCTTTCTTTCATCTCCCCTAATTCAAATCCTCTTACTTGGAGAAGTCTCACTATTTGATGACTACGGATTCCTCTTCAGTTGCCCGCTATACGCTGCCTTCTTTCAACAAAGTCTTTGAACGTCAGATATCTTAGTCTTTTTAACACACCCACATTTAATTTATAGTACTGTCATTTTTTTTTTTTTTGGTTTATATCAATGTCATGTGAACGTTTTCTCACGCGGGCGAAATTTACTCTGCGAGTTTCGATTGAACGTACTACAGCATTTCTTCAATGCTGCAATCGTTTTTTTTTTTTCGTTTTTTCTTATTTCGTTTTGCTTTTCAGAAAAGCGCGCTTTAAAAAGCTTTGATTTCGCGTGACATCGAGTGTCGTTATGGGCTCTTCAATCACCTCTTCGTGCAAATTTAGGAAAGAAAAATATAACTTGCTGCCTGCCTTGAATGAAAGAATACGCTTTCTTCAGTATGCTACACACCAATGGGATCCAAGCGAGAAAGGAGTTCAATGGAAGATGGAGGCTTAAAGTGATGAAATATCGCTGTGGCTGCCTTATTGAAGACGAGTTCACTTGTAGAAAAGTTTGGCTCCGGCAACATTCCCTTCGAACGATTTTTGATCGCTACAAACCAATGTGGGTTCTTAATAAAGGCTGTTGTTGCAAGCAAACGATTTCCGCGACGCGCATCTAGAAGACACTATGAAATACGAAATGCTTAACGAGCCTATGCAGACACTCTGTATGGCGTCTCGTTTTTTTTTTTGTTTTTTTTTTATTAGTTGAGAGCTACTAACTATAAAGTCACACTGCTCCTTATGCATTTGCCTAAGACAACTACAAGGCGAAAGCAATCTTCATTTTCTTTTTTACTCGATTGTATTAATCCCGCAACCTTACCACCCCCCAAAAGCTTTATGCACCCAATGTGGTCTTGTATTGCCTCCAAGATTAGAGGCTTTTGGAGATTTCTGCACCTCTCGTGATTTGGACGGTGCCTCGGGGATCGGCCCACGTTTGTTTCACTAAGCAACCATGTCATGCGGTGAAGTCATCATTTTACGTCGGACTACGTGACTTCACAGTGACGTCATGTCGACACCACAAGATTTGGCGACTTGCGACGGCGTGGTAACGTCATATTATGACGTCATCCCGCAATGATGATTTTTCGTATAATTTGTGTTGACGCCGCGGACGCCGACGGACACTTTTTGCCTTTGATTATGCATTTAAGGCTTTCGCTTTAATAAACTAGGTTCAGGTTGCATGTAACTAAAACATGACGGTGAGGTGACGGCGACACCAACACCGACGCCGACGGCGAAAAGCAGCCGAGAGTGTCCATATAATTGCTATCGCAATAATAAATAATTTAGCAGAGTCGCACGGGTGCACCTCCGGAATGGCACAAGTTGTCACAGCCGCGGCCTTCAAGCTATATGCTTCGAAACTACGAAACATGTCGCTAAACCTAGCGGGAATACGTTATTTTTCTTTATAGTGTCCACGTTAACGAGCGAACGCCCGAAGGCAGCGTAAACAAAAGCTGACGAAAGCGCTAGAGATAGCGAGCCGATGAGAAAGGGAGGCGGCAGTCTTAACGAAACAAAAACCAATTATCAAGATTAAAGGCGAAGTAACCGTGCAGCGCACGAAACACGGTCATCGTCTTCAAAATACCAACGTCTGCAGCGCCAGCGGGGCTGTACGCGCGAAATATCAAGAACGGAGTAATGAAAGAATCAAACTGAAAAGTACGCGCTCTTCCTAATTAGTCTTGTAAAGATGGCTTCACCCGGGCATAACCGAGTCTGCAGTGAAACGCGCTTTACAAAGGGCCTCGAACGCTCGTTACGCGCAGCTCTCCACGCGTGCCCCGTTTGCTCCCTTGTCTCACGATCGCCATGCACTAGTCCAAATGCGTGCAGCAGGTCCAATACTGCGATAGACGACGTGCCATGCTTGAACTAGTATAATTACTACGGGTGCTCAGACGTAGCAGTAGTGTGTATCAGCTGTTATTACCGTGACGTGAGTTAAAAGCAGGGCTTTGCTGAGTCGTCTTTGCCCGTTTTAGTACGAGGCGTTTTAGCGCGATAACGTTAAATAGCTCGTTTCGCGGCAGTTCCGGCGTGGGTGTCGGCGTCGTTGGTTCCGAGTGAAAGATCATCTTGTCCGTGACCGAAAAATCCAGAAAGATGCAAATAAAATAAATAATAAACAAACATTTTCCGTTCGAAGTGAGAATCAAACCCCGGCCGTCAGCGGGGCAAGCAGGTGATCTACCACAGAGCCACGTCACTGCTTGAAACTACTTTGAAAAAAAAAAAACTCTATGAATTTCATATAGTGGAAGGAGTCCACTTAACGCATGTGAAATAGCGTGGCAGAATCCCAGAATCGCACCAGGCGTCAAAACATGGGAACTGCGCAACGAGTGTGTAGTTTAAAGCTGCCCACCCGTTACAAAGTCTATGGGGCACCTTACAACGCAAGTGCACGAGGCGCCTTACGAACGCATAGTGGATACTTCGCCAATTGGCAAAAGGAAGATTTATGGTGCAGATGGGCACTTAGCAATCTTACATCCACTAGACATTCCAGGATAGTTTGAAACGGCCAATGTTACGCGCAGAAACGTTACTTTCCTTGCGGCATGGTTGAAGGCAATGCGCACGGGGCCCGATTACGCTATCGCCTTCTACTCTTGAAGACGAAGCTCAAGCGCCCTCAAAGTTTTTCGTCTCGTTCTCGCGGATCTCGTGGTATTCAACGTGGTTTTCTGAACTACTTGGTTAAATGTGTCAAAAGGTGTCCTAGCACCAGCAGACACGGACACAACGGCACGAGCGCTAACTTTCACTTGAATGTTCACTGTGAGAAGCAACAGTATAAGTAGACACGTACGCAGAATGCCCTGTTAACGCTCATGAAAACCTGCCCCGTCCTTAAAGGCGAGTTCATTTGAAGTCAGCGCCACCGAAGGGCAGCTGACAACAAAGCTATCGCTGGCCCTCGCTATCAGGGCGGCTTCAACAATCTCTCACGTATTTTTATCTGCGTTCGTATACACAACAATGCACTCTCTAAACAAAGCTTCGCATCCCCAATCACTACATTGTATAGACATGTGACCAAACCGATATCGACCCAACTTGTGCTTGTGCTCTCCTATAGCCTATAGTTTAGACATCTCTGCGAGTGCCCAATGTAATCTTTCCAGCAAGAAAACGGGAAGCGATACACCGCATTGTTTACGCGTGAAACAAATTGGACTGATGCTTATTTACACATCCTGCACGTCTCTTTACTAATTGGTCTATGGCCTTAGAAATGCTAATTAGTTTCTGTGGAGCGCAAAACAGTACGTCTACCTTCACCTTCCGTCGAGTTTTCTTTAAAGCCTGCGGTGGCCGCAGCCCCGCCACGGTGGTCTAGTGGTTATGGCGCTCGACTGCTGACCCGAAGGTCGCGGGATCGAATCCCGGCCGCGGCGGCTGCATTTTCGATGGAGGCGAAAATGTCGGAGGTCCGTGTACTTAGATTTAGGTGCACGTTAAAAAACCCCAGGTGGTCTAAATTTCCGGAGCCCTCCACTGCGGCGTCTCTCATAATCATATCGTGGTTTTGGGACGTTAAACCCCAGATATTACTATTATTATGCGGCGGCCGCATTTTCGATGGAGGCGAAAAGTTCTGATGCCCGTGTACTTAGATATAGGTGCACGTTAAGCAAAACCAGGTGCTTGAAATTTCCGGAGCCCACTACTACGGCATGCCTCATAATCATATCGTGGTTTTGGGACGTGAAACCCCAGCAATTATTAATAATTTCTTAATTAAAGCAGTGACACGTTTTGCATGTACGGCACGACATTTTTTATACAATTATAACTGCTCGCACACGTACCATTCTGTCTATTTAACTTCTTGAACGCACTTTCTGCCGCTGAAATAACTACATGGCTGGCGCAACCTTCTCCCGGAAGGCGCTCCTTTTGCTTATCAAAGTTAGTTCTCATGGGTGCGTGATTAGCGAAGCGCGTTGTCAAAACAAAGACTGACAATTGCTCTTTTCACCAGGTTAGAGTGGGATGACTCATCCGGAAGCATCACTTTGTTTTCAAGAGTGTGATAATCCCAACACATGTTACCTTCAGACAGGAAAATTCTTAGGTCTAAAAATTGAATGACATTATTAACAGGTATCTCATGCCTTATCACCAGATTGTCAAGATAATGAAAAAAAAAAAGGTAAAATACATCACTTACATGTTGATTGGAGTAAAAAAATACAAGCTTTCCACGTGTAAGAAGACTGGCGGTCTTCGCTGCTGGCGTACATTCTTCTATACGTCTGTCATAGTGTACCGTGGACCAATAAAAAATGTCACTTAAAATGGCCGGCAAACACGA
The DNA here is from genome assembly GCA_030522465.1 of Rhipicephalus appendiculatus. Classification (NCBI taxonomy): domain Eukaryota; kingdom Metazoa; phylum Arthropoda; class Arachnida; order Ixodida; family Ixodidae; genus Rhipicephalus; species Rhipicephalus appendiculatus. The sequence continues at coordinate 15,406 of JALIZH010011664.1, read as the reverse complement.
CACAACACAAACCCCTTCTTTCTGACGGCAGATCTGTGCATCACATTCAACACAGGTTGACCTTAAATAAAACGTAAGAAATTCCAAGAACCTGCTTGCTGATATGCCTGTCTTTGTTTAAAACGCGATTACTCCAGAAGGGTCAATAGATTCTTCAACACACGACAAAAAGAGGTTTCTGGGGCAACTTCTTGTGGTAGGTCCGTAGGTTTCAGTACCGCGTCGTTTTGGGGATCTCTTTAACACAAGGCACATACGTACAGTCCGGTCCACTGTTATTAAGAACATGTCGCTTGTTTCAGCCATCGGTTATCACCGATATGTGGTGCGAGGATGCAAATATATTTGCTTTGTCTCTAAATATATGCCTGTTTATCTTTATCAGAAGCTATTCATCGATATGTGCCGATAAATTTAGTTATTGCTTTCAGTGACGGCTGACTGTTCCTTTTAACAACGGACAGGACTGTACGTGTGAAACGGTGAGATTAAACCCGGGCTTCCTAGCCTAACATACGTAGTATATTGCGATAAAGCCACAATTCATTTTATTTATTTTTTTAACAGATGCCACGATTAGTTAACGCGAGAAACGCGCGCAATTGTGGATTTAATTCCTAACTTGATGTTATGTCCCGTGACATGCCAGGAGTATTTATATTTACGTCAGTAGTACGCGCATGGCTGTTCTTCGCACGTTTGCGTTCTGTGTCGATGGCCTAATTGGTAACTGGAGCCTGTTCTCATGTTAATTTCAGTATGAAATTTTCGCAGCCGAGTGAGACATCATCCGTGTTCCTTACGTCGAAAAGGAGCTGTCTTTGAAAAGGTTGGATCAATGAATCAACGAATGAACGGATTATTGATTGAAAATATTCAATCAATCAATCAATCAATCAATCAATCAACCAATCAACCAACAAATGAACGAATTAATAAATAAGAGAACGAAGGAATCAATCAGCGAATGATATGAAGTAATGAATGAAAGAAATAACAAATCAATCATCAATTAATCAATCAATAATCGTTCGATCAATGAACGCAAGAGTGAATAAATGAAGGAAATGAATGCATTAAGGAGTGTATGAAAGGACCGACGCATCAGTCAACGAGTCAACAAATCATCCTGAACGATTGAATTACGCAGAGAACGAAACAAATGTAATTAAGTATTAAATAATCAATAGTCAGTTAATTTATTTATATTACAAAAACGAGCAATCTATCATCTTGCTTTGAAAATGTCATGACGGTGTCTACTTCGATGTGATCAGTTCGATAATTCATTTCTGCCATCACAAAAGTAAATCGCCATGTGGTACTGAAAGCTCCCTTTGTGGTGCAATTCGATTCAATTTGCAGCACGTCTGAGCGAAAGAGGTGACGTGGGCGAGACAACGCTAGACTGTTCAGAGCGCCCGCTGGTTGGCTGCAACGGCTGGCACGTTGCTAAATCATTCACGTGCCCTCTTCGTAGCAAGTAAGCGTCTCAGAGAGGGCTGTGCGAGAGCTTAACATTCCTAACGAAGTGCAGCTAAAAAAGCCTTTGCTCTACGCGTGACCCGAATTTCAGTCTTTGTAGCGAAATCATTTACTACTTCGTCGGTTCATCATTTATTTATCGCGACTGCCTTTGTGGAACCTGGAAAGAACGACGTTGTCCGGTTGCCTCCTTAGTGTTGGTGTTTTTTTTTTTTTTTTTTTTCGTTTCGCTCATGGACGTTAACTTTTTTTACTGTTAATTCCCTCCTGCTACCTGGCCAATAGTCGCTCATGGACTAGGTGCTTGAGGAGGTAGTTCAAAGCAGTACTTGCGCGATGCACAATACGAAAGCGCTGTTGGTGTTTTTGCGGACTACACACGTTAACGAAACTTTACGAATTGCTCTGTGTATGTAAGTATGTGACAATACGCGTTATTTGTTTGCAGATGTTATCATTGTATGTATCATAATCAACACCCGTCACCTGGAGTTGCGAGGCATGCCATGAACAAGGCTGGCATCTCCGAGAGAGAGAGAGAGAGAAATATTTTAATGAATAGCTGGATATGTTTGTCTGGCTTTTTGTCTGACATGCTACTCCAGGGGCTGGGTGATGTTTACGATATATACACTGATAAACACGTAACACATACAGCCACACACACGTGGACTACATCTCCGAGGTATTTATAAAAAGCTGTTATCAATCTCGGGTAGTTCTCAAGCGCGTCAATTATGTTGTGTAAACCGCTTACTCTTTTACTTTGATTAGACCTAAAGTCCAATATGCGAATAGCTTTGTGCGTGTGTGGGTGTGTTTTCGTGCCTTCGCGGATTATCCTGGGTTACTTGTGAAGGTTTCTTCTTGTAGCTTCCTTCGTAAGACAGATGTTGCGGATAATAGAAAACAGATTCCTTGTGCAGATCTGATTACCACCCTGAAGAAGTAAGCAACGCGTCGGAATGCATTATGCAGCAAAAAAATAAATTTACACCTATCTACACCCCTAAGTATATCAGGATTCGTGAAAGTGGACACTGGAATTATGAGACCAATAGCAACGAATTGTCACATGTGTAGTTTGAACAAAATGTCAATTTACGCTGCCATTTGAAAGAAGGGCTTACCTGTACCTCATATTTATTTATTTATTTATTTATTTATTTATTTATTTATTTATTTATTTATTTATTTATTTATTTATTTATTTATTTATTTATTTATTTGAACATACTGTTGACCCACATTTGCGGGTCATTACAGGGAGGGAATACATAAAATAACAATACATATATGAAGCACACTTAAGTAACATAAAATATGAATAACTATAACAAAAGAAATCCAAAATTTCGAAATCATCAACAACTGGAAAGACGTGAAACGTAGAACATCGATACCATTCAATGAATTTCAGAGAACATAGCTGTTGAGCAAATCTTCAAGCGCTTCTACATCAGTGCACTCACTCAGCAATGTGCGGAGGTAGTCCATTCCACTTTTCAATAACAAAAGGAAAAAACCAATACCGAAAGACGTTTGTGCCGGCGATTTGTGAAGAGGACCTGGCGTCAGGCTTTTTTATTTATTTATTTATTTAAATACTCTCAATGTCATGCGGCGTTACAGAGAGGAGTGGTGTTACAAGTTAGAAATGGCAGTCTTGAATGATGCATGATCAGGGTTGCTGGCGACGGAGGCTGGAAGGTGGTTCCATTCAGATGAAGTATTCGGCACGTAGGAGTGGAAGTAGAAGTTGGTATGGCAGAATGGCTCATGTACTTTGAAGTTATGGTCGACACGAGATGAGATGTAAGAGGGTGGTGAGAACAATGTGCGTTTTATTTCAGGATTCATGAAAAAAAAAGTCACAGTTTCGCCACTAGGGCGAAGCAATGAATGCGATAGCAAGAAATCAGTTTGTCACACGAAGAACGACAAGCAGCTCGATACTTGCAACGCGCCGCCGCAGCACAAAGAAGGACGCTCGAAAAGGGCGCATAGGTCTACACAGGACAAGCGTGAACTAACGACTGTCGCAGTTGTTACGTGTTTGTATTTGAGCAACGCGCTGCGAGTGTCCACAATGCAGAAGCCGAGGCTGCTGCTGTTGCCTCTGACATGGCTCATGCCCACTCAGGGGGGATTGGCCAAGGATTGATTATATGATTATATGACTTTTCGACGCTGTTTGATACTTCTTTTTCTTTTAAACTGCGGCACGTGGAATGAGCCCTCTGCGTCTGACGCCAAGTGCGCCGGTGCTCTTTTTTTTCCTTGTACATCATGGGTGGTACAGAAGGGAGCCACATTTTCGTGCCTATCTCAAAGGCAGTTTTCAATTTGTAAAAACTGTGAAAGTGTTGTGTGATAGAGAACACGCTCAAGCTGTTCCGAGGTCTGCTTACCGCGAGCGGCAAATGGTGCATATGAATAGCTCGCAGTTATATCGCTGGCACGAGCACGGCGTGTGGCTGTGTTGGCTAGCGCAGCAGGCTGCGGAGCGAGGGGTCGCTGGTTCGAATCCCCGGTCAGGTGGTATGGAATTTTTTTCTACTGATTAATTTTTGTATGCCTTTTTTAGATGTGAAGCATCTTATGGCGAAGCTTAATCCGGTGGTGGTGGTGGTGGTGTGCCGGCGTGACCACCCTTACTGCGCATGCGCAAACCCTTTCAAAAAAAATAAAAATAAAAATAAATACCTCCTCTCCCCCTCTCTCTCCTCTAAGCATCCCTCCCCTCGGCAACCACACCCTCACTGCGCATGCAGTGAGGGTGTGGTTGCCGAGGGGAGGGATGAGGAGGGAGGTTACAGGGAGGGAGAGGGGGAGGTTGCCCTCCCCTCTCCCCTCCTCCGCTCCCCCCCTCTCTCCTCTAGGCACCCCTGCCTGCGGCGTCCACACTCCCACTGCGCATGCGAGTCCCCCCTCTCTCTCCTACACTCCCCCCTCTCTCCTCTAGGCATCCCTGCCCGCGGCGACCACCTCCCACTGCGCATGCGCGTCCCCCCCCCTCTCTCTCCTGTCCAACACTCCCCCCCCCCCCTCTCTCGCCTCGCGACACCGACGCAGGCAGCGTCTGCTAGCGAGTTTCTTGGTTGAAAAAACCGACTGCTCGAGCTGCACAACTGTTCACTGGCCATCCTGTATATATGGCAGTGGATCTTGACCTGCAAGGTGGTGCCGGTGGGAGATTTCTCCTGTGCGTTGTTGAACGATAAAAAAATTCGCAGCATGCGCGTTAACTAAAAGCGGACTGCGGGTCTCTGTGTCCAGTCGGAGTCTTTTGTCTCTCATTGCCCATTAGCAACGATTGGCATGTTCCAGTAGGAAACACCGCTCCATCACTGAGTGCTTTGCGCCTCCCCAGTTTTCTCTCCTGCGCAACGCTGCGATGAGCTCCAGCGTCAACGCCGCCGCCAGTGTAAGCGTTAGCGCCCGCTGATTCACATCTATACATGGTTCCCTTTAGCGGGAGATGGTGTAATTTTTATATATACACATACATATACATATCCGGGACATGACGGCGTCGACAGACGGCGACGGCAAAAATCAGCCGAGAGTGTCCATATAATTGCTATCGCAATAAAAGATTTTGTGGAAGAGGCACAGGCGGGCCTGTTTCCTCCTGTTAGAAAGAGTAGGGATATCTATAGAAGTTTTTTATTGATGAGATACTAGCGGTACGGGAGTAATTAGCAACAATGAAACGAGCTGAGTGATTTTGGATGGCTTCTAGTGCATTAATAAGTATACAAGAATGAGGTTCCCAGATTGAAGAGGCGTATTCGAGTTTAGACCTGACTAGTGTTCTATAAAGAAGAAGTTTTAATGAAACAGGCGCTAATGAAAAGTTACGACGCAAGAAGCCGAGAGTAAAGATATATTCGAGGAATAGGCCTATATTGTTAGTGATCCCCGAAATGACTGAAATCTGGACACCGATTCTGAAATATAGCGTGTTCATTCCATGCTTATGTTTTAACAAATAATTACCGTATGGCGTGACTCACGAAAAAAAAAAAAAGGTGTTTGACGCCAGTCACATCGGTATGGCTCGAAAATACACTTATTCAAACTAAAATAAAATATCAGACGAAGACAGTGTTATGCGGGTTGGGCCGCGTGCCGGACACCCCTGGTCTAAACGATCGTCTTTTCGTTCGCGTGGCCCTTCTACCCGCTCCCCCCCCCCCCCCCCCCCCGCCCCACACCCCCCTTCTTTATTATTTTTTTTTTTAGTGCGGGGCACCTTAAGGGACTGGGCTGTCGTATGCTGTCGTATGCTGTGATCGTACGCTGTCGTCGTCACTTGGCGTAACGCTGGCAAAACCGCATATAGCATAGCCAGCTATAGCATACTGAGCGCGCGCTCGCGCCAAGGAGAAGTCTACTTCCTCTTGTTCTTCGAGTGCCTTGATGATGATATAAAGCGCGGACATTACTTCTATGGCTAGGGAAACAGATGATGATGAAATAAATAAACGTTTATTATGTCCCGAACACGTACAAAAATTGAGAGTAAGCGAGCGAGAAAGAGAAAGAGAGAGAAAGAAAGGAAGAAAACTAGGAAGAATAGAAATAAATAGAAATAAAGAGAACAAAAAAACGCAGAAAAAGTGAAAAAGAGAACAAGAAATAAATAAAGAAGGGAAGAGAAAACCAAAGAAAAACAGCGAAGGCTGCCCAGCTCCGCACTTCTTTCAGCCTTGGCACCTCTAGTTCGAAGCTGCCTTAATTTCTTTTTCTTTTTTTTTTTCATTCGTCTGTGCTCTTCGATCATTTCCTTGCCTCGTCAGGGTTTGATCGTACAAAAATGTGGGGCGTGCAATTTAATAATAATAATAATAATAATAATAATAATAATAATAATAATAATAATAATACTTTATGCTGGCATGTGGGCACAAGACAGTTCCATGCCACCGAGATGAGGGAAAAGGAAACACACGTAACTCTGTCCTGACTAGGCCTACATCACGGCTCGTGAAGAAAACAAATCAAGGACAGCAGTGAGGTAAGCGAGAAAAACACTCAAAACAACACAATTCAATGGCATCAATGTGAAGAAGTCATGAAAGATTCATATTAAGTTCAATCACAATATCATAATGTAAGTACAACATTGATAAGTACAACATTAGTTCCAGTCCAGACGTCGCGAAGAACACTCCTTCCACCCTTACAAGCCTTCGATAAAACAAAAGCGTAAGCAACCGTTTCTGGCCCAGAACGGAACGAGCCAATTCGTACCGTCTTGCTGTCTCGCTCCGCGAGGATTTCGCGCGCTCGCGTCAATATTGACGCAGTCAGCGCGACGTCTCGTCTTCGTGTAGCGACGGCACAAGCGACAACGTAGCGCCGAGGTAACAACGCGAGCGCGGGATGCGAGGGGCGCGGACACGCCGCCGGAGATAGCGCGGGCAATTCTCCGACGGTGCAGTAGGAATGAAATCGCAACGCGATAAGGGAGGTGCAATCGCGAGACACGTGAGTACCGCTTTTCCTCTGTGTACTTCCGTCATTGCCTCGAGACTCGTGTGTTGTTGCCACGTATGCTTTCGTTAGGGTGAAGGCCTTATATGGCTCATGAGAAAATCTGGCATCTTATGGCGTTAGCTAGAAGTAGCGCAATTTGTTTGTTTGTTTGTTTGTTTGTTTGTTTGTTTGTTTGTTTGTTTGTTTGCTTGTTTGTTTGTTTGTTTGTTCGTTTCTTTCTTTCTTTCTTTCCCTAGTAGCACCAAATGTTGACACAACGTTACAGCAACATTCGGGAACTTGCTTCAACGTTGTAGCAACATTTAGTGCTACTACGGTTCTTTGTTTGTTTGTTTGTTTGTTTGTTTGTTTGTTTGTTTGTTTGTTTGTTTGTTTGTTTGTTTGTTTGTTTTAACCGCAGAGCTGATTTTAGTGGAAGCTTTCATGTCCGGGATCAGGGGTAACGCAGATGGGCATCATAAGTGGCAGTCGCCAATGGGCTCCTATAATGAGGAGCCCACCTAGTGATTGTGAGGGGTGGTCCCTTCTGGGCCTCCTCAAACTTCCTCCTATTGCGCCAGCAATAAAGGTTTTTCAAGCAAGCAAGCAAGCGCCACACACATTGGGGGAAATCCCACACACACCACTGGTCCATTAAAAAAGAAGGCGGCAGTTAGCCCAACAAACGGGTACGTGCTACAGAAATCTCTGCGGCCTATCAGAAATCTTTTTATTTATTTATTTATGAAAAATATGGGAAGGTAGGCTATGTAAGAGCAGGCTATCCCAACATCATGGCTGTAATATACGAGATACACACAAAGGTAAGAAAAATAAAAACAACAAATTAAGAAGAATCATGAGAAGCACTATGTACGTATATACAATATAGGGCGTATAACGCATGAGCACAGTCTATAGGCATAGTCCAGTTCAC
>JALIZH010011664.1:0-2500 GCA_030522465.1 Rhipicephalus appendiculatus | reverse complement strand
CAAACAGGTCTCTTTCTCATTTCTTTTTTTTTCCCTTTCTTGTGCGCTGTCGGTACCAACAGAAGCTCTCGCTTCAAGACGCTCCAGCACATTCGGGCCAGGCAGCCCGGTGCGCTCGATTCGATGTTGACCTGCACCAGAGCGTTCTTGTCGTGTCGTATCGACTTATACGTGCGTATCCAGGGACAAACAGATCTCTAGCAATTTTCTGTTTTTACCTTTTTGCGCCGTGTCAGTACCAACGGCAACTCTCACTTCAAGACGTCCCAGCCATGTCGTGTCAGGCGGCGAGGTGCACTCGATTGGATGTTTACCGGGGCTAGGGCTAGTACGTTCCTGTCGTGTCGTATCGACCTATACAAATGTGCGCGTCTCGTGGTGCGTACCAGAGAAAAACACGTCTCTCACTTTCTCTTCTTCTTTTTGTACTTTTCTTGTGCCCTGTCGGTACCTACAGCAGCTCCCTCTTCAAGACGTTCCTGACAATTCGTGTTTTTCGTGACCAGTGCGTCCCTGTCGCGTCGTGTCGACTTATACAAATTTATGCGTCTCGTGGGGCGTGTCCAAAAATAAACATCTCTATCTCGCTTTCTCATTAGCGTTTGCTATTCTAGCGTCCTCTCGGTCCCAACAAGCTCCCACGTCTAGACGTTCTAGAAATGTCGTGCCAGGCGGTGCGGTACACTCGATTGGACTTTTTTTCGAGGCCAGCCCGTTCTGCCGCGTCGAATCGACATGCGAATGTGTGCTTCTCCGTGCGTATCCAGGGGATATGGTCTACAGAAGCTCGGATTCGCTAATTGTACTGCTTGTTCCCGGGGCCCCCGTCAGCCACAAAATGAGTGGACGTGACTGAATTGTCGCCGTCGTAGTACCTAGTTGTGAAGGTGCGCTCCTGACTGAATGCCTGGAATGAAAACGCGCGGATTCTAAGCCACCTAACCTACAACAACGCTTTCAAAGTAAGACAGTTGCTGAATACTCTTTTTCTCTGTGTCCTCTTTGCGTTTAACATTTCACTGTCATCTTGCATCATTGCACTGACTTATTCTGCGCCTTCAATGTGATCGAAACTCACGCGACACCATTTTGCCGTTGCCGTTGCCGTTGCCGTTGCCGTTGCCGTTGCCGTCGCCGTCGCCGTCAGTCGCGTATAAAGTCCAAATTGATAAGATCTCCCAGCGCATCGTACTAGCGCGCGAGCGGGAGCGACGAACGCGGCTGAAGCGGATATCAAACGAGCTGGCCCATCTCCGTCGTTCCGAGGCGCATGCCATAAGATCCCCCCGCATGTTAGACCAGCCATCGAATGCTCAATCAGAGAGGAAACGCCCCGCACGTCTTTCGCGAGCGTGCAAAGAGGCGAAGGGGGTGGGGGGGGCGGGGGAGAGTTCCCTCGAGCGACCTTTGATTTTACGAGCGCGGTCGTCGCTTGCGCGCTCGTTATCTCGCTATCTCCGGTATACCCTGCCACGTGCTGCGCTCTCAACGCGATGAGAATGTGTGACGAGTCCCTGGAGCGGCCGTATTCTCTTAAACCAGCGTTTTGTAGAGTTGCGTGAGACCGGATCCAGAAAAAAGTAGCTGCGAGCCTCACTTCGTATAACGTTACAATTTGTTGCTATCGCATTCATTGCTTCACCCTTAGCGGTGAAACTGTGACTTTTTTAATATATATTTATATTTAGGGGTAACCTTCTGCATTAGATCCGAACGTGATAGCTCATTCCGAATGCCTATCGAAAGATCCCATATAACACATATGTCACTTGTGCCGCCGCGGTGGTACAGCGACTACGGTGCTCGGCCGCTGATCCAAAGGGTTCAATAATGGCCGCGGCGGTCGCATTCGATGGAGGCGAAACGCTTAGAGGCCCGTGTACTTAGAATTGAGTGCGCGTTACAAAAAAAGCCCAGGTGGTCAAAATTTCCGGAGCCCTCCACTACGGCCTGTCTCATAATCATATCGTGTATTCAGCACGTAACACCTCAGAAATTAAATTAAACATATGGCGCTTGCCCAATAACCTCATATCAACAAATATCAATCAAACGTCTTCGTATGTTGTCATACGAGCTTACTGAATGCATGCCATATGCGCCATGATATATTTTTGATTGATTGATTGATTGATTGATTGATTGATTGATTGATTGATTGATTGATTGATTGATTGATTGATTGATTGATTGATTGATTGATTGATTGATTGATTGTGAAATTTATTTATGGATCTGAGGAATGGAAAGTTTGGCTAATAAGCAATCTAAAGCCCCAAAAGTGTCACCAGACGGAACGTTGTACGCATTGTTGTATGACACTGCGGATGGAATGCAGGGATGACATGAGATGCTATAACTACTTGTTAAAGCGAAAGTAAGCAAGAATTCATTAAGCAAGATGACTACCGAAAGCGACGCCAGCCGGTCTCACTGCATTACTCGGTTGGTTTATTGGTTGCGTCCTGAGGGAGTGGCTGAATGTCACGAAATCTCTTAT